>CM045746.1:705000-740000 GCA_024760905.1 Plotosus lineatus | reverse complement strand
ATTAATAAATACATATTCAATGCTTATAATGACAATTAAACATTTAAAAATAATGCATAAGATGTAAATACAATATAAAGACACACACGCAAATGCGCATCTCACAAAAATGTAAGTAGTTTTGATGGGAGGTTTTGGGTTGTTTTTTGTTTGTGGGGGGTTTTTTGCATAATTGGTCTTGTTTTTGCAGTTCTTCTTTAATTTTCTTATTTTTTAGTTCAATGAATAGTTAAAAAAAAAAAAAAAACCCTGCACTGAAGCTGCATGAATTGAAGCGCAAAGTAGCGAGGGATCCCTGTACACAGAATCAGCAGCATGCAAGTCATGACATCTGGGTCTGTTGGATTCTATTGTATTACTCAACTACACTTTGTAGTAATTCATTTGCCATGTAGAAATGTCTACCACATAATTTCTACCACAAACAGTGATTGATCAGGTTAGTGATGTATGACGGCTGTTATTTTGAACACAACTGTAAATAAAAGAAAAAAATAAAACAATGTTTTTATTAGTTTATTTTTAATGCTTTAACCATGACAGATGCAGGTCAGGTGAGATCTGCACACTCCAAGCAGATGTAAGTGGCTAACAGCATCTCATACTACTCGTTCAGCGTTCATTACATAATACCCTGAAACATAAGTAAAACAAACTAAAAATTTTCTGGTTTATTTCTCATTCCAAAATGCAATGATGATGACATCACCTGCTCCAAGTTAGCATTAGATTTTGGCTCAAACATGATATACAGGTATAGCTCGACGTAAGTTGTTTCGAATTATGTCAGTCTCGATTATACGTCGATTTTCAAAAAATATGTGAAAAATTTTGAAACTTAAAAAGGCGTGGCCACATACTCGTGGATCTTGCTCTCAAATGCTTTTTTCATAATGTTTTTAAATTAGTCCAGTGCTTCTCAATTTTTTTTTTTGTGATGCCCTCACTTTAAAGAAAAAAAACATTTCACGCCCCCAGTGCCCCGCACATAACTATAAATACAGTGGTACCTCAACTTAAGAGTGTCCCTCATAATGAAGTTTCCATGATACGAGCTTCGATCCCACCAAAAATCTGCCCCATCCAACGAGCAAATTTTCGACTTATGAGCTCTGCTCGGAAAATGGCTTTTCCGAGTTGATTAGCCTTGAATTCCTTTGCGCTCGACGAAAACCTTGTGCAGTGCTTCTCAATTATTTTCTGTAATGCCCCCTATATGAAGGAAAAAAATGACACCCCTTCTTCTTTCTTCTTCTTCTTTTACTTTCGGCTGCTCCCTTCAGGGGTCGCCACAGCAAATCATCCGCCTCCACCTCACCCTGTCCTCCGCATCTTCTTTTCTGACTCCAACGACCTTCATGTCTTCCTTCACCACATCCATAAATCTCTTCTTCGGTCTTCCTCGAGGCCTTCTGCCTGGTAGTTCCAACCTCAGCATCCTACTGCCAATATACTCACTATCCCTCCTCTGTACATGTCCAAACCATCTCAATCTAGCCTCTCTGACTTTGTCTCCAAAACATCTTACATGGGCTGTCCCTCTGATATACTCATTTCTGATCCTATCCATCCTCGTTACTCCCAGAGAGAACCTCAACATTTTCATCTCCGCTACCTCCACCTCTGCCTCCTGCCTTTTCTTCAGCGCCACTGTCTCTAAACCATACAACATCGCTAGCCTCACCACCATCTTGTACACTTTTCCCTTCATTCTTGCTGACACTCTCCTATCGCACATCACACCGGATACTTTTCTCCAACCATTCCAGCCTGCCTGCACACGCTTCTTCACCTCTTTTCCACACTCTCCATTGCTCTGGATTGTTGAGCCTAAGTACTTAAAATCCTCCACCTTCGTTATCTCTGCTCCCTGTAACATCACCGTTCCTCCTGGGTCCTTCTCATTCACACACATGTATTCTGATTTTCTGAGGCTAACCTTCATTCCTCTCCTTTCCAGGGCATACCTCCACCTCTCTAGATTTTCCTGCACTTGTTCTCTGCTCTCACTACAGATCACAATGTCATCTGCAAACATCATAGTCCATGGAGATTCTTGTCTCACCTCGTCTGTCAGCCTGTCCATCACCATAGCAAACAAGAAGGGGCTCAGAGCTGACCCTTGATGCAGTCCCACCTCCACCTTGAATTCGTCGGTCACGCCGACAGCACACCTCACCACTGTCTTACATCTCTCATACATGTCCTGCACCACTCTAACATACTTCTCTGCCACTCCAGACTTCCTCATGCAATACCACAGTTCTTCTCTTGGCACCCTGTCATATGCTTTTTCCAGATCCACAAAGGCACAATGTAGCTCCCTCTGACCTTCTCTGTACTTCTCTATTAACATCCTCAAGGCAAACATTGCATCTGTGGTGCTCTTTCTTAGCATGAAACCAAACTGTTGTTCACAAATGCTGACCTCTGCCCTTAGTCAAGCTTCCACTATTCTTTCCCATAACTTCATCGTATGGCTCATCAACTTTATCCCTCTGTAGTTGCTGCAACTCTGCACGTCTCCCTTGTTCTTAAAAATGGGCACCAGCACACTTCTCCTCCACTCCTCCGGCATCTGCTCACTCTCTAGTACCTTCTCCCTGCGCAACTATAAATACGTAGTGTTTACTGCACTACATATTGTTTGCTCAGTGCTTTTTCCCTACGCCATAGAAAACATGGTTAAAGCGCCACTGCCACCTAGTGTAGAGGATATGCAATCAGACTTATAAAGTTGGTCCAGCAGTATGTTAAAAATACATGTTCCCCAGGGCCGGCATTAGTAGCGTGCACGCACACAAAAGTTCTTCTTTTCTGTGGTTCAGATTTTGTGACATTTTAGTCTTATTTTTTATTGTGCATATCCCAGTGGTTCTAAGATGGGTCGTAAGAAGGTGGCTGATGAAATCAAGAGGAGTCCACGTGGCTGATCTGTGTAAGGAGTATGGGAAGAACGCATTGAGCATCTGTACAATTCTTAAACAGAAGTCCATGTTGAAGAGTACTAAACCAGCAAAGGGGGTAGTATTTTATCTGCGAAAAGATCAGGACTCAATGATGAGATGGAGAGGCTTCTCCTATTCTGGATCAAGTCGAAAGAGATTTAGGAGCGATGGGAGTGCAGCCAAGCAACAGAAGACAAGTGATGAAAATTAGTGAAGTGAAATAAAACAGTTTTAAAAATCCAAAAAAATTAAATAAACAAAGAAATAAAAAGTAAAAAAAAATTAGTAGTGTAAGTTAATGCTAAGTGTTATTTTTGTGTTCAAACGCTCTTACCGTATTGATTATTGACTTATTGTTTATTCTTTTTTAATTATTATTTATTGTTAATTACAGTATTATTAATGTTACTGTACATTTGTTATTATTGTAAAATGTTTATTGTTACATGTTTATCTTAAATATATTATGTAAAAAATACTTGTTTCCGGCAGGTTATATGAGTTTGGGAGGGGGTTGGAACGAATTAATTTGTTTCCACTGGGAATTCTTGTTTCATCTAACGAATGCTTCCACTTACATGCTCGCCCTCGGAACGGATTCATTTCGTAAGTCGAGGTAAAACTGTAGAATTATTTGTCCATAAAATTGTTATGAATACACCTCTGCATAACATGTATCTTTATTATAACATTAAAAATAGAAAGCATTAAATAATAAAAAAACACTTAATTCTAATACAGTGTGGCAAAAAAAGCATGTTCCCCAGGGTCATACGCGCTCCACCTGGCATCACACCACCCCAGTACTTGAGAAGTACTAAATTAGCGACAGCCCCGGCAAATTATACTTATGCATCATCATGACATTACTGGCACATGATTGAAATTTAGCCAATGGCTGAGAGCTTTTGTTTCTTCCTTCTGCTGATTGGTTGCAGATGATGTGTACACCTCTTTTTTTTTTTCTCCTGCGTGCACATGTCATCAACGTGATTGCTTGAATTGTGAATTCACATTTTTAGTGTGTTTTTATTTAAGCCCTATGTTGTCACTCAAACGCCCTGCATCTTCTCTAGCTTCTGGTAAGGAGCCTAAGTGCTTTATTTATTCAAAAATATTATTACCATACAAAATAAAATCTTTTACTGCATTATTACTGTATTAATGGGTAAGACCATCAATAGAATGTGTTTAACAAGCATATTTTAGCATATGTAATATCACACGTAGCGGTTTAAAACCGCATCAATAATTCACGGATTTCCGGGAACCGTGGGTAGGGGCGTAACATAACCCCCACAAATAACAGGGTCTTTCTGTTATGAGATTTCGTTTTTGTTATGGTCTGTGTTGGCTGGCGACGTTAACTCTCTCTCTCCATTCATTGCAGGCGCTGGAGAGGAGCATGGCTGTTACCTGCAGGCGAGGTCCTGAGAGCGCACCTGTTTCCACTCAGCAATCAGCGAGCCATAAATAGGAGTGGCACGCTCCCCTACGGCGTCAGAAGATTGTCCTGCCTTGTGATTCCATTTTCCTCTGTGATCTCTCTGACTCCTGGTATCCTGCCTTGTGCTCGACCAGTTTCCGTTAAAATATTATTTTCTAGTGATTGTGGTTTCCCCTGTGCCAAAATAAATCTGTTGAAGCTTCGTACTTGGTCTACCGCATCCTTGGGTCTGACTCATCTGCTCCAGCCACAACAGAATCGTCTGACCTGAAACATGGACCCAGTGGAGACCGCCCAGCCCCGGCAAGCATTGTCTGAACAGGGACTCCTCTTGGGATGACACGACTCCTTCCTGCACCAAATTGTGGACAACCTCCAGCAGATAACCACCAGCATGGTGCAGCTCAGCGGAAGGATGGACGCCATCGCCACCCAATTCACCGCCATGACCCCGCCCACTCACGCTTCACTCTCCGCTTCGGTAGCAGCACCAGCGCCAGCTATAATCCCAATGCGCCAAGAACCGCTCATCCCCACGCCAGCCAGGTATTCGGGCACAATCGGCTCCTGCTCACAGTTCCTCCATCAGTGTTCACTTGTCTTCAGCAAGAAGCCACTCACATTCACCACCGATCAAGCTAAGACACACGGAGCAAGCCTCGTCCTGGGCGCTAGCGGTCGCCACCCATACTGCAGAATTATGCTCCCACTTCGACCAGTTCATGCGGGAAATGAAAACATTCCGATCAACCAGCGAAAGGGGAGGAGGCGAGCTCTCAGCTCCTTCGAATCCAGTGAGGCTCGCAGTCGGTGACGGAGTATGCAATCAGATTCCGGCTTCTCGCCATAGAAAGCGGATGGAACGACCCCGCGCTTCGGGCGGCATTCCTGTAGCGTCTTGAATGAAAGGCTGAAGGACGAGCTCGCAACATGAGGTGAGAGAGCTACTCTCGAGGATTTAATTGCCTTGACTATCAGGCTGGACAACCGGCTGAGAGAAGAATAGATCCCGGGAGGAGCGGATCAGTCTCGTCTACCCGTCTTCGAGCGCCTCTGTGAGGCTCAACGAGGCCTCACCTCGAACCTCCTCACCATTCCCTCCTCTGAGAGAGGACGAATCCCACGAACCCATGCAGCTGAGCCGCACCAGGCTGACGGCAGAGGAGAGGCATCGGCGATTGACCAATGGTCTATGCATCTACTGCGCGGAAAAGGGACATTACCTCACCCAGTGCCCCGCACGACAGGGTCCGATCTCTTCTGGAAGAAAGTATTTACCACAGCCATTTCCATCCTTTTTGCAAAATCGATTATTAACATCTGTCCTTCTGTGTTCATATCCTGGATACCAAACCTGCCCATCACTTCCTCGTCCCCTCTCTTGCCTGCACCAACATGTCCATTGAAGTCTGCACCAATGACCACTGTTTCACCTCTGGGGGTATTCTGCACATCCTGCCTGTGGGGCATAAGCACTAACATTGAACATAACACCTTCAATTTCTAACTTGAGACTCATCACTGTCTGATATTCTTTTCACTTCTAGAACATTCCTGACAAACTCCTCCTTCAAGATGACTCGTACTCCATTTCTCTTCCCATCCACACTATTAAAAAACAGCTTAAACCTGCTCCTATGCTTCTAGCCTTGCTCCCTTTCCACCTGGTCTCCTGAACACACAGTATGTCCACCTTCCTCCTCTGCATCATGTCAGCCAGCTCTCTACCTTTTCCTGCCATAGTTTCAACATTCAAAGTCCCCACTCTCAGTCCTAGACTCATGCTTTTCCTCTTCTCTCTCCGCCTACGGACACGCCTCCCGCCTCGCCTTCTTCGACCAAGAGTAGTCCAATTTCCTCCAGCACCCTGTTGGTTAACAGCACTAATGGCGGTCGTCGTTAACCCGGGCTTTGACCGATCCGGTATGGAGGTAATATTTGTGATTTGCATGATAAAGTTTGCCATTGGTTTTACGTCAGATGCCCTTCCTGACACAACCCTCTGCATTTATCCGGGTTTGGGACCGGCGTGAGGGAGAGACACTGGTTTGTGCCCCCCCTCACGGCTGCATTTTTATATATATATATATATATATATATATATATATATATATATATATATATATATATATATATATATATATATATATATACGATATTATACAAGTAAATTTGGTGTAGCTTAGGCTCGCCTACAGACAAGGTAATTCAATTTAATTCATTTTCGAATTACATCATCTCTCCTGGAACCAATTAACAACGTAAGCTGAGGTACAGTAGGCCCTCGTTATTCACTAAGGTTTGATTCCGGCCCCTCCCGCGAATGAAGATAATCCACGAGTTCTGCACCCGGAAGTAAAACCCCATGTATCATATTACTTGCGCGAATGATCAACCGGAAGTAAATGTGCTAAAATATAGTTCTTAAACACAGTCTTACTCATTAATAAAGTATTAATGTACCAAAATGTAGTAATGATTAAGAAAAACTAAATTTTTTACTGTGATATGTATTGATAATAAAATATAAACATTATACAGCTTTTATATATATATATATATATATATATATATATATATATATATAAATGATGAAAAAGGGGCGTATACATCATCTCAATCAATCAGCAGGAAGGAGGACAGCCATTGGCTGAATTTGAATCACATGACAGTTGCTCGGAAATCCACGAATATGCAAAGCCGCGAGTGCAAAATCGTGAATAGTCAAGGGCCTACTGTATACCTGTACTTGATATGTTGTTTTTTAATCTCCTGAAAGTAGATCAGTTGTGTCTGTGTCGTGTATATTAAAATAGATCAGTTTAATCCTAACTAGCATCGCAGGGAGGCTGGCGCCTATCCCAGGCAACACTGGGCAAATGCGGGGTACACTCTGACCAGCTCGCCAGCCAATCACAGGCCAACACAGACACACAAAACAATTCACACTTACATTTATTCATTCATTTATATTCTAAGATATTTAATCCTAATTAGGGTCACGGGAAGGCTGGCACAAATCTCAGCCGACTGTGGGCGGAGGCGGGGTATACCGTGGACAGTTCGCCAGCCCATTGCAGGGCCAAAACACATACAATTATTCACATTCATTCTCACACTTTGGGGCCATTTTTGAAACAGTATACTGGGCATGTCTTTGGAATGTGATAAAAAAAAAAAAAAAAACAGAGTAAATGGAGGAAACCCACACAGGCATGGGGAGAGCATGCAAACTCCACAGAGAAATGCCCTAAGCCTGGGTTTGGAACCTAGAACCTGCTTGCTGTTAGGTGGACGTGATAACCACTGTGCCACAATGCTTCCCCAAATGTAAAACAATTAAATATTAAGTAATAGGTACAAGGAACAAATAGCACTAATTGTTGCAATAAATTAAGACCACACCCCTTTTAACAAATATGTTGGTACAAGCCTGAACCACGTCAGTGGGAATACTGATATTTTCAACAGCTATGAAGCAAATGTGAGATGGGGAGTCAGGAAGTCACATGGATAAGACCCCTAGTCCGTCATCTGACCCTCACCTGGTTTTCAGAACTGCTAATGGAGTGCAGGTCTAGCGCTGCATCTCCCTCATTGTGTAGCTCAGGTTCAGGGTCCGCAATGGGAGCTTTGGGATCTAGGTGACTCTCTTTCTCGTGGCCTCTTTCCAGCATTATGCCCTCATCTTCTGAGCACTGTGAGCGGCGCTTCAGGATAGAGGACAACAGGCGTGAGAGACCACGACCAGCCAAAGTGTGCTGGCGTGATTTGTTCTGCTGTCCATCCTCTGAGCCTCCAGGAGTCATCGGTGAGCCTGAGGGTCCATCCTGAATGGGCTCAATAGAGTCTGGATCTTGCACTCCAGCCTCTCCACCTTCATGTGGCTGCTCACAGACCTGCTTCTTCTGTCCATTGTTTGCTTTGTCTGTTGTCATGGTAACCACTGAGAACAGACAAGAAGCACACAAGACCATTATAATGAGACTGCGGGAATCCAAACAGACTTGCTGTCATGGCAGTACTAAGCTATGCTTCAGGACTGCACGATTGTTGTTTGTGGCAATTACTGTATGTTATAAACTTCTGTGGTATCATAGGAAAGTAGTCATGTAGCATAACATTGCCAGAGAGAAAATGAAAATTTTTAATTAGAAAAACGTAACTATCAGTGGACAGGATGGCTCCAACCAACCAGAATACTTGTTACAATTAAAACAGTACTCTGGGAGTGCAAACCTCTCCCAAAACAGCAACCAGAAAAAATACGTCAACCCCTGCTGGACCTGGTGTACAGGTATACCTCGGCTTATATCGTTAATTGGTTCCAGGAGAGACGATGTAAGTTAAAAACAACTTAACTCAAATTAGCTTGTCTGTAGGATAGCCTAGGCTAGGCTACGCAAAATTTACTTGTATAATCCAGGCGGTCCTCACTTAACGATGGACTCGGTTAACAACGATTCGGAGTTATGATGGCCTGTTGAAAATTGTCAAATTATCAAAAGTATATTTTTACTGTTACAACAGAAACAAAGCAGCTGAGTTGTGAATGTGTGCGTATGTTCGCGTATACCCAGTGTTGGCAGCATCTCCCATCCCGCCTTCCAACTCACACACACATACACACACACGCGCGCGCGCGCACATACACACACACACGCGCGCGCGCGCACACACACACACACACACACACACACACACACACACACACACACACACACACACACACACACTACTCAGTCGGAAGTCTACCATGCTTCTAGGTAAGAGAGTTCAAGCGATTGCTAGCAGTTGTGGCTTCTCACGTTCAACAGTCTATGTATGCAATACAGTAGCCTACTATACAAATACAAACCAAGCAAAATGTCTCCTAAAGCAGGGTTCGTTTAACGACGGAATCACTTAATGATGGGGTCTACAGAACGTAACCCTGTCATTAAGTGAGGACCACCTGTGTGTGTGTATACTAGTATATATATATATATATATATATATATATATATATATATATATATATATCCTTCTTCTTTTATCCTTTCGGCTTTTTCCCTTTCTCAGGGGTCGCCACAGCGAATCATCTGATTCGCACGTTTTATTTGGCATAGGTTTTTACGTCGGATGCCCTTCCTGACACAACCCTTTTAACAAGGGACAGAAACACGCTGACGGCTTTGCAGCTCCTCTTTACAAAAGTCAGCAATGGTTCTTTTACATCAACCTCTCACCATAGACAGTGAGAGACATGGCCCGCCTTTGATAACCCACAAAATATATATTATATATATATATATATATATATATATATATATATATATATATATATATATATATATATATATATGTATATGTATGTGTATATATACAGGGATCCCTTGCTACTTCACGCTTCAATTCATGCGGCTTCAGTGCATCACGTTTTATTTTTAATATTCATTAAATTATGAAAAAAAAAACCTAAACAAACACAAAACAAAAAACAACCCAAAACCTCCCATTAAAACTACTTACATTTTTATGAGATGCGCATTTGAGTGTGTGCATGCGTATCTGTGTGTGCGCACGCGCGTGTTTGTGTGTGTATTTATATTTTATTTACACCTTATGCATTATATTTGAAGGTTTAATTGGAATTATAAGCATTTATAGCATTGAATATGTATTTATTGGGCGCTTATCACGTCGAATATGGTAATAAAAATTAAACATTCAAAAATAATGTATAAGATGTAAATAAAATATAAATACACACACATACAGATGTGCATGCACTAGGGTTATAACTTTTTTTTTTACAACCTCTATACCCTGTATCATATTTTGATGAACTTTTGCGAGCAATGAGAGGAATTGACCTTCATTTGGTCATATTTTTGAAAAACGTCCCGCCAGACTCAAAATGAAGTTTTAAATGAAGCCTCCCAACAACCAGAATAATACCGTTAGAAGGTTAATATCTGTTCAATCATAAAATAACCAAAGGCAATTTTCTCTTTAATAACACAGGAACAAAACACATAATCAGTGTAAAGATAATATAAAATAGGCTGCTAAAAGTCAAAAAATGATGATTGTCGGTGTTGGTTAGCAACGATGAATCGAAGTGGAACGTTGCTCTTGTCCTTACATGCGGCGTGAATTGCCTGCATCACTTTGATTGCTCAATCACAGCATTGGTTACTGCGTGGGATATCAATTCTTGATGGCTCTTGCTGGCAGTGTTTTCTAAGACACACCAGTGCTGATTGGTAGGGCGCTAAAGCCTCCTCTAACTCAGCAAAGTCAGCTACACGAAACTTCTGGTCTGAGAACCATCGGTCAGCCCATGCAGTGCAAATGAAGAGACAAACTTGCTTCAGCCTACGCCTTGCATCTGGCATGAGTATGAAGGCAAGAATTGCAGGGATGTTGGGGATTTTTTTTAATTCCACCAGTTGGAATCAGCCATGTTCATCATGGAAGCGCATAACTTTTGTCAGGTGGTAGAGAAACTGCATATCATCTCGCCACCCTGACCGATCAGTAATCTCATCAGTTCCATTTACAAATTTGGATTTCAACGTTTCGTAGTTATTAATCAGATTGCGTATAAAAAAGTACTCAATGTTTGGGGACCTTGTATTGGCTCTGAGTTCCTGGTCCATCACTAAGCGTAGTATTCTGTCCAGGACGTGGTGTTGGCAACTGATGAATTGTGGTGCCTGGTGGCCTCTGCTGGTGAACATTCTTTGAAGCCTCACCACAACTCTAGATTGCTTCCCAGTATTGACACCGGTGGTGTCAACTACAATCATGTTGATTGGACCCCAAAACAAAACAGATATCCCCAAGTCTACATGGCTTATACAATGAAAATGAAACGGAAACTTTAGGATTCTGGGAAAGCTGTAGGCTACAATATATCACTGACAGACAGATTCCCCCAAATTTACATGACTTATAAATTGAAAGCCAGAATAAAAACTGAAAATTCAGTATATTATGATGGCAGTACAACTTATCATTGATCCATTTTCAGTCAAATTGACTTGTAATGGCCCTTGTGATAACATAAGCATGGTTTCGCATTTCATATCACTGGCTGTAATGTGTATTTAATACTTTTTTGTTTCGGGGGGACTTTTTTAAAAGTGTTGAATATGGAGTTTGGTTTCTTCAATTATACCAGAAAGTTCATCCAATCATGATGCAGGAAAAAAGTTTAAAAAAGTTATAACCCTAATAATTTATAGGCACTCAGATGCGCACCTCAATAACAAGTAACTAGTTTTGATGTGAGGTTTTGGGTTGTTTTGCGTTTAAGTTTTTTTTTTTGCATAATTGGCCTTGTTTCTATGCCACTGGTCGGGTCACCCAAGGCAAACAGATCCTGGTTGAAGGTCCAGACAAAGTGCGGTTCAGAAGACCTCTATAAAAAATAAAAATAAAAGGATACAGTTTCCCTTGCCCAAACATGGGTCACCGGGGTCCCCCCCCTGGAGCCAGGCCTGGGAGAGGAGCTTGAAGGCGAGCGCCTGGTGGTCGAGCTTCTGCCCATGGAGCCTGGCCGAGCCCAGCCCAAAAAGAAGACATGGGTCTGCCCTACCATGGACCCACCACCTGTGGGAGGGGCCATAAGGGTCAGATGCAATGTGAGTTAGGTGGCAGCCAAAGGCATGAGTTCTGTCGGACCGATCCTTGGTTACTGACTTTGACTCTTGGGACATGGAATGTCACCTCTCTGGCGAGGAAGGAACCTGATCTAGTGCATGAGGTGGAGAGATATTGACTAGATATAGTCGGGCTCACCTCAACGCATAGCTTGAGCTCTGGAACCACCCATCTCGAGAGCAGCTGAGCCTTATTCCAGTCTGGAGTTGCTCATGGGGAGAGGTGGCAAGCCGGTGTGGGCATCCTTGTTGCCCCCGTCTCGGTGCCCAAACGTTGGGGTTCTCCCCGGTCGACAAAAGGATAGCTTCCTTCCGCCTTCAGGTGGGGGTATGGGTCCTGACTGTTATTTGTGCTTATGCACCAAATGACAGTTCAGAGTACTCACCCTTCTTGGAGTCTTTAGGGGGTGTGTTGGAAAACGCTTCCTCAGGAGACTCACTCATTGTCTTGGAAGACTTCAACACCCATGTGGGAAACTATAGTGTGACCTGTAAAGGTGTAATCGGTAGGTACGGCTTCTCCAGTCTGAACCTGAATGGTGTTTCGTTGTTGGACTTTTGTTCTTGTCACAATTTGTCTATCATGAACACCATGTTCGAACATAAGGGTTTCCATAAGTGCACCGTTCACAGTTCGGTGCATCATCTTTGAAGTCGTGTCACTGGATTTGCGGCCGCATGTTCTGGGCACTCGGGTGAAGAGGGGAGCTGAGCTGTCAACCAATCACCACCTGGTGGTGATCTGACTTCAATGGCAGGGGAGACTGCCTTCCAGACCCAAGAGTATAATTAGGGTCTGCAGGGAACGTTTGGCGGAGCCTCCTGTCCGAAAGGCATTTAACTCCCACCTCCAGCAGAGCTACAACCATTCCCATAGGAGGCGGGTGACATGGAATCCGAATGAGCCATGTTTCGTGCCTCCATTGCTGAGGCGACGGCCCATAGCTGTGGCCGGAAGGTTGTCGTTGCTTGTCGTGGCAGTAACCCCCAAACCCAGTGGTGGACACCTGTGGTGATGGGGGATATCCAGCTGAAAAAGGAGGCCCATCGGGTCTTACTGGCCTGTGGGACTCCCGAGGCAGCAGACAGGTACCAGCAGGCCAAACGTGCTGCAGCCAAAGCTGTCGCACATGCAAAATCTCGGGTGTGGGAGGAGTTCGGTGAGGGCCTGGAGAGTGATTATCGGTTGGCCTAAAAAAGGTTCTGGACCACCATCTGACACCTCAGGAGGGGGAAGCAGTTCTCCACAAAAACTGTTTACAGTGGAGGGGGGAGCTGCTCACTTCGACTGGGATGTCATCGGGAGATGGAGGGAATACTTTGAGGACCTCCTCAACCCACCAACACGCCCTCCGTGGAGGAGGAAGACCCTGGGGGTTTGGGTAGGGGTTTGCCCATCACTGGAGTGGAGGTCACTGAGGTAGCTAAAAAGCTCCTCAGTGGTCAGGCTCCGGGGTTGGATGAGATCCGCCCTGAATATCTCAGAGCTGTGTATGCTGTAGGACTGTCCTGGTTTTGACACGTCTTTTCAATACTGCGTGGTCATCGGGGGCTGTACCCCTGGATTGGCAAACCAGGGTGGCAGTCCCCCTTTTTAAAAAGGGGAACCGGAGGGTGTGTTCTAATTATCGGGGAATCACACTCCTCAGCCTACCCGGGAAGATCTATACAGGGGTACTCGAGAGGAGGATCCGTCCAATAGTTGAACCTTGGATTCAGGAGGAACAATGTGGTTTTTGTCCTGGCCGTAGCACTCTTGACTAACTCTATACGCTCCACAGGATCTTGGAGAAAGCATGGGAGTTTGCTCAATCTGTCCACATGGGTTTTGTGGATTTGGAGAAGGCTTTCGACTGGGTCCCTCGGCTATATTGTGGTGAAGAAGTGCTTCGGTTATACATTTGGATCCGGCTACATAGATGGCATTGTCAATAATTCTGTTTCCAGTTTAAGTATCAAAAATCTGCCTTTGTTGAATATTTCTATGGCGTTGTCTACTATAAGCTTGCAAAGTTTAGTGTGATTCCAGTGAGTGATAACAGAGGATGTTATGATTCTACATCTGGACTGATGACAGAAAATCCTAACTTAAATTATGTTTTGTTTTTTTTTTGTTCATTTATTAACATTGCAATTTTTCTTTAATTCTGCACATCGTGGGGCAGCTATAGCCTACTGGTTAGAGAAGTGCCTTGGAACAAAAACGTTGCTGGTTCGATTCTTGAATCAGCAGAAAAATGTGTAGCAGTGGGGGAGTGAGCAGAACCTTCGTTTCCTCCACATAAATGGCTGAAGTGCCCCTGAGCAAGGCATCTAACCCCCATCTGCTCTCTGGATGCCCCAATGTGTGTGTGACAGCCCACTGCTCTGAGTGTGTGTGCTCACTTTGGATTGGTTAAGTGTTCTCGTTTGCGTGTGTCCTTACGTCCCTGACACATGAAAATCTGTGGGGACGCATAGTAGCAAACCAATGTCCGTCCGCCGGATTAATTAATAATTTTCAGCAATTTATGTAATATTGCCCCAAAACAAATAAATCTGCCAAAAACTTTCCGAAATTGATCGATGCTTTGACAAGGCCGCCATTTTGTTTAATTCAGTAAATGGTCAAGCAGGGAATGCGCTTTGAATTACCGTCTTGTGGGCGTGGCCCGCAGTGCGCGCACGAGAGACAGAGAGAGAGAGACAGAGAGAGAGAGAGAGAGAGAGAGAGAGAGAGAGAGAATAACGCTTTAGTTTTTAGTTTTTTTAAGTTGTTTTAATTCAGTAAATGTTCAGTAAATGTGGGCGCATTTGAGCTCATCTGGAATTCCAATCCCTCAAGGAATCAAATTCAAGTTGAGTTTGTCAAGCAGGGAATGCGCTTTGAATTCACGTCTTGTGAGTATGGCCCGCCCATATTTGTTTACCTCTCGTAGCGCGAGATTTTGCCTCTCGTGCTCGCGAGATTTCGTATCCTCTGCTCGGGAGACTTCGTTCATTTCCGATCAGCTGCCGAGAGTAAACAACATTAAAAGTCTAAGAGCTCTTGCAACATGCCTCCGAAAAAAGTCTTCAAAGTCGACGAAAATCAGCGTACACTTAGTAATTTCTTCTCACTGAACAAGAAGATGATTCACTGAAGATGATGATTCACATCACAAAACTACATCCGCTCCCAAGATTATTCCTCCTGCGACGAAAAAAGAATGATCCCTGCTGAAGAAAGTGAAAGTGAAAATGCTCAGCAATATCCTCGAAATCGCATGACCTCTCTTTGGCAGATGATCGCCACATACCACAAGGAGAATTTCCCCAACATGCTTTACCTTGCCCAGTTGGCAAGGACATCTGCCATCCATACAGCAGGATGCGAGCGGGGATTTTTCAGTGCAAAACAAAATCCTGACCAAGAAACGGAATAGGCTCAATGTCAGCATGCAGGACAAGCTCATGAAGGTTCAGCTTGCAGGAAAGGTGGACCTGCACAAAGCACTCAAGGTGTGGAAAAATGCCAAGCACAGAAGAATATATCATGACAACATATAAATATTAGATCAAGAATTCATCAGTGACTGTCAGCATTGTTTTCTTGCATTTTTTTTCATGAGTATGAATATGTGATTATAAAAACAGTATTATTTTATTTTTATGTAATTATTTTTTCATTTTATATATCATGTATGACCTCAGTGTTTTTAAGTTTGTTTTATCTGTGAACTTAATAAACTTAATCTTATAAAATGTACTTTGTGTTGGTAATGGTTTATTTGAAGTTTATGCATTTTGGGGCAAATCTTTTACGTCATTTGGCAGGACTCATTACTGTTACATTTGGACCCATACTTTCCCAATCTGCGACTCCCTGGGACTCCTTACTTTCTTGAGCAAAAATGAACACTGGGTGAAATACAGAGGAAATAATTTCCCTTATGGGAATAATACAAAATAAAAAAAAAAATCATGGAGCAGTTGGACCTACGATTTTTTCAGTTATGATGACAATTTTTTTTTCCAGTTAGAAAAAAAATCTAACATTGGGCTGCAATACTGCTATTGTAGTAATACTAGCTACCATTCACAAGAACAATCTGCCCAGTTTCATGTGATTCTGATCTCTAATAATGGAGGAGTAGGACTTGTGTCTGTGAGAGTGGCCGGTGGTGTCGTGGTTGAGGTGCTGGGCTCATGATCGGGAGGTTGTGTGTTCAAATCCCAGTTGGACCCCCACTGTGCTAAGACCCCTGGGCAAGGTCTGAACCACAATTGTGCCTCTGTTCACCCAGCAGTATAAATGGGTACCAGTAAAAATATACTGGGAAGGTAACCAGCGATGAACGGCAGCCCATCCAGGAGGACTTGAACTCCTGCTCGCTTCACACTATGGAAACCAGGGATAAGAACGGGCCTGATGAGCCACTAGGCTCGGGTGTAAAAAGCCCAACAGACTTTACCTTGGGACTTGTGTCTGACACAGATGAGAGCCAGATGTCAACAGCAACAACAAGATCAATGCTTGATCAATGTCTTTTAACCGGAAAAACTTTGGCAAAATAGTAATACGCGGTGATCCTCGCATGATGATCTTACAAGCACACACACACAGTATAATTGTGAAGAAATATGTCCCTGTTTGAGGACAATTTAGTTTTTATGAATTACTATGAGACCTCAAAACTAGAATGTCCCAGATTCGATTCCCGGGCTCAGGGCGTCTCTGTGAGGAGTTTTCATGTTCTCCCCATGCTTGCATGGGGTTCCTTCAAGTATGTTGGTTTCCTCACACAGTCCAAAAACAAGCACAGAATGCTGTTTGGTGGTTCTGAATTGCCCCTAGGTGTGAGAATGACTGTGTGTCGTGATCCTGAAAATGCCTGACATGCTGTTCAGTGTGTACACTTCCTTCATCAAGACTCGGCTAAGATAGGGACCAGCCTCCCCGCAACCTCTAATTCTGATTCAGAAGCGTAGAAATGAATGCATTTTACTTGTGGGCATGATTGTGTGAATTGTAAATTTAGTAAACAGGGCAAATTTTTTCAAACGCTGAGTCTACCTGAAATCTACCTGTATACCTCGACTTATGTCGTTTCGAGTTAAGTCGTTTTCAATTATACATCGGTTTTCAAAAAATATAAGGGAAAATAAATAAATAAATGAAAATAAAGTTTGCACCGTTATAATTCTATATAATTGCGCCCCACTATTTGAGAATCACTGCATTAGCAGCAGCCCCGGCAAATTATACATATGCATCATCACGACATTACTGGCATGTGATTCAAATTTAGCCAATGGCTGAGAGCTTTTGTTTCTCCTTCCTGCTGATTGGTTGCAGATGATGTGTACACCTCTTTTTTCTACTCAGCGCACATGTCATCAATGTGACTGCATGAATTGTGAATCCATGTCTTTTTAGTGTGTTTTTAATGATTATTTAAGCGCTATGATGACACTCAAACACCCTGCATCTTCTCTAGCTTCTGGTAAGGAGCCTAAGCGCTTTATTCATTAATAAATATTATCACAGTACAAAATTAAAAAGTTTTTACTTAATCATTACTACATTTTATGGTATTATTACTGTACAGTGGTACCTCACCTTACGAAAATCTCACCAAACGAAAAATTCAGGTTACGAAAAGCAATTTCCTAAAATTTTTGTCTCAGGATACGAAACAAGTTCACGTTACAAAAGCGCCACCTTAAAAATTCAGACGTGCCATTCAAACATTAAAATGCGCCATTCAAACAATGCACGAGCTGCTCTCCCATCAATAATGTTCAAACATCCCGCCCCGCTGGCCTCCCATTGGCTAACAACTAAGATGTCGTTCATGTCGCCTTCACTCAAGCGGCATCTTGGACAGGGATCCCATTGCCTAGGAGGAATGACGCAGCTAACCATTGCCTATTATAGAGCTGAATCTACCATGACGCTTTTCATGTAAAGGACAGAGTTACTGTTGTTTTATGCTTTAATTCTTGATTATCCGTAAACATTTGGAAGATTATAACTCTGCTAAAAAGACATAGTCAACATGCGCACACACACAAACACACACACACACGTGTGATTTCCGATGTGAGTGAAAAGAGGAAACGGGCTCGTGATATCGCAAAGGAATATGGCCAAACCCGTCTACAATCGGTACGTTATTGAAGCAGAAAGAGGTCTTAAAAGGTATGCTTTTATCTAAATCTAAATCACTGGAAATAATTAATCAATGAAAACTGGTCGCGCACGAAGCAGGACACCAGGAGTCCGAGAGATACAGTAGCAGGGAAACGGAATCACTGGGAAGAACAATCTTCTGACATCGGAGGGAAGCGAGCCGCTCCTATTTATAGCTCTCTGATTGCTGAATGTAAACACGTGCGCTCTCTGGACCTTGCCTGCAGGTAGCAGCCATGCCCCTCGCCAGCGCTTGCAATGAATGAAGAGAGAGTTAACGCCTGCAGCCAGCACAGACCATAACAAATAAGATCTATCTGATTAAACTTTATTTATTAAACATTTTTTTTATATATACTTCTATATTTTAATAAACCGACGTATAGTCGAGAACGACTTAAACTTGAAACGACTTAGCCAAGGTATACCTGTAAAAAAATAAATAAAATGTTAAAATAAATTAGTATTGTAAGTTAATGTTAAGTGCTATTCTTAAGTTCAGATGCACGTACTGTATTGTTTATTGACTTATTGTTTATTCTTGTTTTATTATTTATTGTTAATTACAGTATTATTAATGTTACTGTACATGTGTTATTATTGTGAAATATTTATTGTTCCATGTTTTAAATATATTACATCAAAAATACATTTGTGTAAGGTTATATGAGTTTGGGAGGGGGTTGGAACGGATTAATTGGTTTTCTATGGGAATTTTTGTTTCATCTAATGAACGTTTCCATTTACAAGCTCGTCCTCGGAACGGATTAATTTCACAAGTCGAGGTACCACTGTATATTTAGTATATTAAATATTTTATATCTATATCTATATATATATATATATATATCTATATATATATATATATATATATATATACACACACAGTAGGCTCTTGACCATTTGCGGTTTTGCACTTGCGCCCCCGCATATTCAGATTGCCGACTGACCCGGAAGTAGCGGTCACGTGATTCAAATTCACCCAATGGCTGTTCTCCCTCCTGCTGAGTGGTTGAGATGCTGTATACGCCCCTTTTACAAGTTGTCAATGTGTTTTAATTACCAGTTAAGCTCTATGATGCCACTCAAATGCCGTGCATCTTCTCTGGCTAAACACCAGAAAAAGGTAATAACATTGGATGTCTGTTCTGAAGAAATACGACTTTCTCCTGAAGAAATAACAGTTTCGTCTGAAGTGCCCAAAGAGGAATAATCATCTGAACTGTTCTAAATACTGTAGTATTAAAGTGTCTTTCAATTATTGTTCCAGTACAGTACCTAAGTTCATGTTTAGAATGTTTCATGGGAGATTTTATGTACTGCGCTGTAGCATGTTTATCCTTTTGGTATCCGATTTATTACACTTCATGTTCCTTTATGTTCTTTTTGTTATGGTCTGTGTTTTTGGGGGACTTTGATTTTGGCTGACCTGCTCGGGCTGATTGGAGCAGCGCACGCCTGAATTCACTCCTCTCATTTACTCCCTTTGAAAACAAGCTGCACGCTCACCTCTGCGCGGGAAGATTATCTTGCATCACATCTCTACTTAGCTGTATTCTCTCTGCCTCCTGGTTCCAGCTCCTTAGTTTCCAGTGTTTAATGTTTATTGTGTTTCTTTTCATCACCAGTACTGTAGTTACTGTGTGTGCGCTCTACTTAAGGGCTTCCCCTTTGAATAATAAATCGACTCTAAGCCATCGCACACTGTCTCCTGCATTCTGGGTCCAGCTGAAAGTTCATTACATCACACTTTTAATGTTTTATATATTTAATATTTATATTTATATATTTTAATTTTGTATTGTGATGTGCATTGATTATATATATGTGTGAGGCACTCCTCCAAAAGTACGTGCTTGTCGCACAGACCACTTTTAAGATAAAGACCAGAAAAGTAAAAATGGTCCATTTTTATAGAAATTTGGATTTTTGCATAAACTGTTAAAACAAGTATTCAACTCTCCCTTGCTCACGTTAAATCGACTAAAACTCACTAAAAACTCTTTGGGTTTTTTTTTCGTTTTTCTGGCGAGTACCCTCATAAAACTGGATAAAAACAGTAGCAAATTTACTGGTCTTCATTGCAAGTATTCACCGAGTTCGGTACAAGACACACTATAATCCATACACCAGAAGAACGGCCGTGAAGTAGTCTCTCCATTTTGGATACTGTATTGATATTAAAGTGCCGTTTCTGCGAATAAAATAAAGGCTATGAAGACGATATGCTCGTAAACAATGCAGGCTAGTTGCTAAGGAAGATCTGAAATGAGCACACTGATTGGTCAGCTTGGGCTTGCACATGCGCAGTGCCTGTCACATGTTAACTTCCGGTTTACTTCCTGCCTCTAGTTTACCGCATGCGTAATTCATCTCCGACTTTCTCTTCAATAACAGTCATTAAGTTTATTTGTGAATACAAATAATTTCTGGAAAAGGAGGGTGAAATGTCATCTGTGATGTCTAGCAGCATTAATATAGATGTTAAATTCAACGCGAGACTAGACTGGGGCTTTGAAGATGCCGGAATGCTTGGCGTTCTTGAAGATTATTTCGCTGTTGAGTATTTTTCTCTGCATGCAAAATTTGATTGTGGAAGATTTTTGATTATTTGATTTGTGTGTAATCTTGTCTGGACTGGACATGCTGGATCGAAAATTGGTCAAGACCTGAAAAATACTTAAATGTCTCATTCCTTTTACAGATGAACTGATGATGATGCCAGCTGTGTTGATGAAGATTTTGATTTTGATGTTGATGAAGAAGAGGCATCTGTTAATAAAAGTGTGCATGAGTGGTGCTTGTGAAGATGATATGATCCTTTCTGCTGAGTAGAATATAGATTAAGATAATAATAATGATGGCAGAGTCGATGAAGCTTACTTGTATAAAGGGATCAGAGAGTTTTCTTATATAGTTTTCTTAATTTCAGTGTGATTGTTTGAACTTTTTTTTTTCCAATCAGTATCATTTGAAGGGATTTGAACCTTTATATAAATGGTTGAAAAGATACATACTGATCTTATTGGAATAAACAAATGAAAAAAAATCGTCTTTTTTTGTTCATTTTTGGGGGTTACCACGATGACTGATGGATTTAAAAAGGGCGTGTCAGATAAAAATGAAGATGATTTCTCTTATCATCCCTTTGTAAAACTTTTCCTAGACATGTTTTCTAAAAGTTTATGTGGCTGAGGTGCATAAAAATGTTTGGCTGCGAAGGACTAATGATCTTGGAAGTAGTGCAATCTCTAAAACAACTTTTGAAATTTTTAGCTGAATGCTGACACAAGAAATGGTATAGCTCGGTCAGTTTTAAAGGTATTGACAAACTTTTTGTTGTATTTTGCAGCTTTGGATCTCCTCTGATCTGACTGTATAAAAAGCTCATTTTTGGACACAAGAGCCTACTTTCGGTGGAGTGGCTCTACATACATTTTATATATATATATATAAATAAATATCACAGTACAAATGAAAGTTTTTACTTAATCATTATTACGTTTTACTACATTATTACTGTATTATGAGTAAAACTCTATAGAATGTGTTTAAGAAGCATATTTTAGTGCATGTATATGATACATTGCGTTTTAATTCCGTTACAGAACTCACGTATTTTCTTGATTGGTCGGAGGGGCCAGAACCGAACCACCACGAATAATGGGGGCCTACTGTATGTGTGTGTATGTATATATTATATATATACACACACACACACACACACACACACACACACACACACACACACACACACACACACACACACACACACACACAGACAGACAGTCCCCCACTTACGAACATTCGTTTTACGAACATCCAGAGATAAGAACATCCGGTTCAATGTCGAGAGTGAAAGTGAAATGAAATTAAAGAACAAGTAGGAATAGAAATGGAATAAAATGTATTGAAAGATATATCATAAATATAAGTATGAAATATGATTAAACATTATCCTGAGGTACACTTAATACTAGGCTCCGGCAGAGGGGCCGATACATTCCTGAACTCCTGCCAAAAGTTTCAAAGAAACAAATTGACTCTAGTATTATAATGAACTGGATAAGACTGAAACTCTCTGTAAATCTGATCAGATCTACTGTGCTGTGCTTGAGAGGAACCAGGAGTTTAAACACGGGACATAACGATATAATGTGATGATAATGGACAGAGAGAAAGGTTAAAGGTTTAAGTGTTTAATTTCATCTCCACCACGAGTAATGTCCTTGCGCTGCTCTCAGAGGTCAGCACGTCTTGCACCGTTCCAGCAACACGCAGCCTGATGCGCACGCACAGCCGTCGTGCACCTCCAGATCCTACACAGACAACTTCATTATCGGGGACCGAGACCGGTGGGTTAAATGGTGTGCCTTGACGATGCTGAGTGGGTTTGATGAGCAGGATGATGTTTATTGCGGTGTCACAGAAGGAATGGTGTCATTAACAATGATTTGTGATGGTCATGATTTAACACCATAAAGACTTTTAAAGCTTCAGGCAAGCGGGCAGCAGATTGAGTCCAGTCAACGTGGGGCTGGGTCAGACACAAACCATGAATCATATTGGGAAATGATTCACAAATAATCCACCAATCAAACAGAATTATCTAGGAAGCATTACACACACTTCAGGTAAATAAATAAATCAGATTATCTTCATGTCGAAGTTCGATTATAGTTCTCCGGTGCTCCTTCCAAGGGCAACGGAAAGCTGATCAGTTCAAATTGTCCAGTTGTAGTGTTGCCTGTGTGTGTGTGTGTGTGTGTGTGTGTGTGTGTGTGTGTGTGTGTGTGTGTGAGAGAGACAGAGAGAATATGCTTTCAATTAGACTGAGCTCAAGAGCATCATTACACCGCGCTGTCAGTTACATAACCGCACCCCGGCTAACAAGAAGCCCAGTTAAGCGTGCTAAGTTATACACGTCCGAAGATACTCCGATCTTATAGCTGTAGTAGAGTTGACCGGTCGTAGATGAGCATAGTGCAAAAAGATGAACAAACAAAAACAAATTAAACAAATAAAAACAAACAAACAAACAATTTGATTCTGAGAACTCTGCGACGTCGCCCTCTGGGCAGCACCAGCTTTGGGACGTCACTCCAACTTCAATGTAAAAGGACATGAAGAGTACTGTAATAAAGTTTCTCCTTTTGGTATCGTTTGTTAAACATGCTACAGAACATAAAATCTCACGCATAAACATGAACTTGGGTATTGTACTGGAATAATAATTGAAAAAGATTTTAATACAACAGTTCAGAGAAAACTGTCATTTCTTAGGAGAAAGTCTCATTTCTTCAGAAGAGACATCCAGCGTTTTCTATCGCTTAGCCAGAGAAGACGCATAGCGTTTGAGTGGTATCATAGAGCTTAACTGGTAATTAAAACACACAAAAAAAGAGCCTCATTGAGAACTTGTGCGCAAATGAGGAAAAATGGGTGGGACATCACGCTCAACCAATCAGGAGAAAGGAGAACAGCCATTGGCTGAATTTTAATCACGTGCCGGTTGCTCGGCAGTCAGCGAATACTCAAACCGTGGGTGCAAAACCTCAAATAGTCAAGGGCCTACTGTATGTTATTTATACAAGCTTTAAACATATGTTCCCCTTTAAAGAACGCCCTGTAACGACTTACGAACAAATTCATTTAACAAATGGCCGTTCGGAACATAACTCGTTCATAAACTGGGTAGTGTCTATACTGCAATTGGACTTTCTGAAACAGTTTCATATTTTCCACAACCATATGACATCTTCCACCATGATTGCTGAAACAAAACAGAAGCTATTCATCAGCAAAAGTTAAAATATTGTTGCAGTTAAAAAATTAATTACAGCAGGAATTGAATAAATAAACTCTTTGAAGTTTTAGGTCAATTGTCTTGCCTAATGCCGGGCCTTTTCCTGAACCCTCCACAGAACTAAGCATTACCAGGAAGTCTCTTAATCAAGTCGTAACCAGATCCAACCCTGCTTAGCTTTCTACATCAGATAGAATCAGGTGTTCACAAGAGGAATTAATAAGAAATTATCCACATGATCAATCAGTTGTTACCATCTTTTGTCACACAGTTGCCCTTCTTTGCATGATTTGGATTAAAACATGCATCATTCATTGATTTTCTGAACCGTTTAATTTCCGAATCATTCCTAATTAGGGTCGCAGGCAGGCTGGCGCCCATCTCAGCCAACTCTGAGCAAGGGCAGAGTACACCCTGGACAGCTCGCCAGGTCATCGCAGGGCAGAAACACACTGATGGCTTTGCAGCTACTCTTCTCAAAAGTCAGCAATGGTTCTTTTAAATGGACCTCACACCATAGACAGTGAGAGACATGGCCAGCCTTTGATAACCCAGTTAGCTGCACTGGGGGGGACAGTGACAACCTGTTGATAGTGGTGCTTGAACCCCCAACCTTAGAATCAATGATCCAGCACCTTTAACACCAGTCCATGTTATTTAATGTGTATTCTTTCTTTCCAGACTTCTCGTTTTGCTACTGGTTTTCGTTCTCATTCCTGCTGATGATGATCCATATGGATCAAAAGATACACTCACACTGAAGATAACTTTTCGCTGCTGGTGATACAATTTGTCTGAAACTAAACTACCGTATTTTTCCAGACTACACGTCGCTCCATAATACAAGTCGCATTGGCCAAAAAAATGCATAATAAGTCGCACTGGACTATAAGTCGCAAACTCATGGAAACTATCTACCTTGGTTGGAAATCTGCTGGAAGGTTTTGTGGCGTTGTGGTCCTCACTCTGATAGAGAGGGACTTGCGTTGCATGAAGCAGTAACACCAAGAAAGTGTTCATGCAAAGTAATTTCTATTCATCTCCTTGACAACTACCTGGACGTGGAGATGCAACTGCACTGTTGACAAGCCCCTCCCTTCAGCACGTTGCTAAAGCGCCCATGTGCGAGCGCCTTCCTCTAGCAGTGACCATCTAGCTTTTATCCCGCCATTAGCTTTTTTTTTTTGTTTTCTTCAATGCAGTAATCTCTGCTTTTCTCCAGTCCTTCACAAGTTTCTTGTTCACGCCAAACTTTTTCTGCTGCTCGATAACCATTTTCTGCTGCATATTTCACTACTTGCAGCTTGTAATCCACAGAATAGGATTTTCTTTTTGAGACCATTTCTTCAGTGGTACAGGATGAGCAGGTACTGATACCCAAGCCTAAAATTCCCTCTTGTGGTTGTCAGTGTAAAAATAACAAGAATGTGAAATTATGTTTATTATTATGACGAACAGAATTATATGTAATAATTTCACATATGTCGCTCTGGAGTATAAGTCACACCTTCAGACAAAGTATGAAAAAAGTGTGACTTATAGTCTGGAAAATACGGTATAATAGTATTTTTTTTTTTTTTTTAATTTCCCAAGTATATTCAGAATTGCTCCATCCATCTCACTTACTTGTCAGAGTGACAGAGGATGCTGGAGCCAATCCCAGCTGCTCAGAGTTAAAAGCGGGGTACATACTGATCAAATCACAACAACCATTAATATCTATGTGCACTTTAGATTAGGCAGTTGAACAATAAAGAGTAGCCAGTGCATGTCTGGACTGTGGGAAGAAATTCACAAAAGAGTACCCTAAGGAAATCCACACAAGCATGGGGAGAACATGGGGAGAAACTATTTATTAATTTAAAGTAGTTGCAGTGTGTGAGAGAAGGATAGAGAGTTGTGGTGTGTGTGTGCGCATGTGTGAGAAAGAAAGAGACAGAGAGTTGTGCTGTGTGTGAGAGAGAGGGAGAGAGCTGTGGTGAGAGAGAGAGTTGCAGTGTGTGTGTGTCTGTGACAGAGAGAGCGATAGCACGAGAGATGCAGTGTGTGTATGAAAGAGAAACTTGCGGTGTGTGTGTGTGGGAGAGAAATAAGGAGTTGTGATGTGTGTGTGTGTGTGTGTGTGTGTGTGTGTGTGTGTGTGTGTGTGTGTGTGTGTGTGTGTGTGTGTGTGTGTGTGTGTGTGTGAGTTGCGGTGTGAGAGAGTTGCTGTGTGAGAGAGTTGCTGTGTGTCTATTAGGGTGGAGTGAAACATAGTTTTTCACAATCAATTCAGAATAGTCCACCGAATTCTAAAGGCATAAGACCAGCCAAAAAGGAAGGGCGTTCGAGAGTTTAGAGTGCCATCAATTAACTGCACAGACTATCACAATGATCGAATGGTCGATGGTGCAAGTGACTGAGCCACCTGTCACAATGAGTATCAGCGACGATGACCTCCGAGAATTCATACGGGAACCAACTACGCCCATCGTCACATTCAATAGATACCCATGCCACACACAGGCTGTGGAGAGGTGCATCAAGGTGGTGACTGAGGCATCACAGTCTGTATGTGGCAACAATTGACAAGACGGCTTCATCCGTACAAGACTGGAGTTGAGGGCAAAATTATTCCAAGTAAAAATAATCAGAAGTTTAATTTGTCACAATTTTCATTCCACCCTAGTGTCTATGAACAGAGTTTTGTGTGTGTGTGTGTGTGTGTGTGTGTGTGTGTGTGTGTGTGTGTGAGAGAGAGAGAGAGAGAGAGGGTTGCATGTATGCGTGTGTGAGAGAGAGAGATGCGATGTGTGAGAGAGTTGCAGTGTGTGTGTGTGTGTGTGCGCGTGTGGTTATGGTTATATAGTCAAATGGTCTACTGAAGCGTCTCTTGATAGGCTTGCATGAACCGAAAAAGAAGCAGAATCAGTCAGACTTCCCTGCCCCCACACCACGGTGTGGGATAGCCTACATAGTGCCTCCTCGTGGTGACATATAGGCCACTGGGCACCTTGCGGCCCCAGGCCGTACTATGAGGGCTCGGAAGTGGTCATGCCCCTAGAGGTGCACTATGCAAGCCCACCGGCGCGTGTACACGCCATGATACCCAACAACATGACCTCCAGCTATGGGTTAAATAGTGTGATTGCCTTGTGAGTACTAGGGATAATGCAAGGCTAAGTAAGGGAAACAACCTGAACAGAAATATTGGAGTGGAATCCCGCAGGCATGTAGACTAGGTCATCGACCATCTTCCTGGCAACTCCTGCAGCCAAACTGATGCCAGATGTACTGCATCGCTTTCCTCTGGACAACATCAGGGCGGCCAAGAGGGGGATCTTGACATTTGGGAAGCCCAGGATCTCCATAGATTAGCCCAGGCATTGTGCCATAGAGAAGACACTCCATCTTTGTGTGACGCACAAAGGCACAACACAAGAGACAGCAGTTACGGGTTAGAAGTCCAAACTTGTTTGACGAAGATAGGGCACCATAGGTTGTCTCCAACGGTGGGAGGAGCCTTTGTGCTCCACTGATTAACTACCGCCCGCCTTAAGCTGGGCAGCCCCCAGTCAGGTGTTAATCTGCCACAATCTGCCTGCTTTTTGGGGGGCATGAAGCTTATGGTGTAAGCCAGACAAGCAGAATGCAAACAATGCACCTAGGACGAAGAAAGAAAAAACAAAGTTGCCAACACTTCACATAGCAAGCTGGAATGTACGAATGGTGATGCTGGGCTTATCAAGTGATCTACAACAGATCAGTGACACACGCAAAATCGCAATAACTGACTCGGAACTGATGAGGCTTAATGTTGACATCACAACCTTGCATGAGACAAGACTAGCTGATGATGGGTTCATTCAAGAGAAGAACTATACTTTCTTCTGGAAGGGAAAGGATGACCGTCGTGATCATGGCGTGGGGTTTTGCAATCAGAACAGCACTTCTTCCCGTGATTCAACCACCAACAGTAAACACAACACGTTTACTCACTATGCAAGTAAACTCTAGTACTGGCCCTGTAAACCTCATTACATGCTATGCCCCTACCCTTATCTCCAAACCTGATGAGAAGGATGCTTTCTATGATGAACTTGATTCTTTAGTTGGGCAGATATCACATAATGAAGACCTTTATTTGCTTCGTGACTTCAACGCAAGAGTCGGCACCTTCCATGATGACTGGCCCATGTGTATTGGTCAACATGGAGTAGGTAAACTAAATGAAAATGGGCATAGGTTACTGGAACTCTGCTGCAACAGACAGCTTTGCATCACAAATACCTACTTCCCAAACAAAGATAATCACAGAGTCTCATGGATGCACCCACATCCCCGTTACTGGCACCAGCTTGACCTAGTCATCACCAAAAAGGCCAAATTGCAGAGTGTGCACAACAAGAACTTATCACAGTGCCGACTGCAACACGGACCACTCCACTGTCATTAGTAAAATTGTGCTGAATCCGAGGACATCGCACCACGCGAACCCCAAGGACTTGCCAAAGATACAAACTGCCCACACAATGGACTTAGAAAAAAAAAAAAAAAACAACACTTTCCTCTCCACCATCAATGCACTTCCCGCTGCTGATGATGACTCCTCGGCAGATGCTAAATGGTCCTTTCTTAGCGCTGAAATCCATTCCTGTGCCATCGATGCTTATGGTAACAGAAGAAAAACAAACAAAGACTTGTTTGAAGCAAATCTTTAAACATTTGAGCCTCTTATTGATGCTCAAAGACAAGCTATGATCACATGGAAGCAAGATCCAACGCATGGAAACCTCAACCTCCTACATAAAGCCAGAGCTGGAAGTCAGGGAATGGCCAGAAAATGTGCAAACAACTACTGGCTGGAGCTTTGCCACAAGGTGGAACAAGCATCTTCAACTGGCAACATTAGAGCCATGCATGAAGGTATTAAACAAGCTACAGGCCGAGCCACAAAGAGAACAGTCCCCCTCAAGTCCAAAGAAGGGCATATAATCGCCGACCGCAGCAAACAGATTGAAAGGTGGGTGGAACACGACCTCGATCTGTACTCAACTCAAAACACAGTCTCTGAGGAAGCCTTGAACAGTATCCCTGAACTCCCAATCATAAGTGACCTCGATGCTGAGCCCACCATGGCAAATCTTGATAAGGCCACAAATGTATTAGCCAGTGGCAAAGCACCAGGAAATGATGCCATTCCTCCAGAGGTAATCAAAGCAGGGAAGTCAGGCCTCCTTCCACACCTCCATGAGCTACTGTGTCTGTGCTAGAAAGGTGAGGTGCTACATGATATGAGGGATGCTAAGATTGTGACACTATATCGGGGTGGCGAACAATAGGGATGTCATTGACAATCGGAATATCGCCGACATAATTATGTCGATCGATAATCGATACCTAAAAAAGGGGTATGGATGCTTCCTGTGTTCATGACAGCTTCTGTAGTAAATGCCATTTCAATGACGTGCGAGTCCAATAAAATTAGAGCTTCAAGGTATCAGACCCGCCCACACAGAAAGGATTGGCTCTCAGCTTCGTGCCACAGTGACATGGCATTGAAAGTAGATGAATAAATTTGCTCTGAGCGGTTAGAAAGTGAATCTGCATCATCTCCTGGTTGGCCTTTTAAAATGCTGGCGCTGCCGGCAGCACAAACAACCGCCGTACGCAACACTCGCACTGCAGGTCGTAAGTCGACGATTCACTGTATTCAATGCATTATACAAACTACTGTAATATCTTAGTCTGTTCTATTTAATGCATTTATGGAACAGTACAGCAATATTCCAATGTATCGATGCATCGGAATTTTTTTTTATCAATATATCGATACCAATAATAGGTTTTCAATGACACCCCAAGCGAACAAGTTAGACACAAACAGCCAAACTTTTTAACTGTGAGAGTTAAAGAGCCACACCACGTGCTGACCTGCCAAGACACACACACACACACACACACACACACACACACACACACACAAAAATGACGCTGAAGATTTGAATCCTTGAAATGTGATATCGTGGTACTGCATAATAAACAGAGCGATTTGCCATTCCATTCAATAAAAAAAAATGTAAGCATCTTCCCATTCTCCCAGAAATGTCCTGTGTTCATCTTCATATTTTCGTTTCGCTTTGCATTTTGCAATTTTGACAAAGAGGGTAAGCCTGCATGCAAAGAAAATGTTTACTTAATTTCCCAGCATTTAGACGTCATCCACTCAGATGATTAGCGGGCACTTATGTCTCAGACACGGCATAAAAAACACCCAACCTGTCAAAATTATTTAAAAATATTATTTATTATTTGTTTTTAATAACCTCTGAAGAATTTAAGTGTGTTTTAAGATTTAAAAAATAAATACATTTAAAAAAAAACATGAAAAGAGGCAAAGAGCCACAGTATATAGAAATATGATAAGAGGCAGAGTCACATTCTTATTGATCAAGAGTCGCATGCGGCTCGAGAGCCGCGTGTTCGCCACCCCTGCACTATATAAAAATAAAGGTGACCACTCAGACTGCAACAATTATCATGGAATATTCCTCCTTAGCAACGTAGGCAAGGTGTTTGCACGTGTCATACTCAAGACTGCAATCCCTCACAGAAAGAGTATACCCCAAGTCACAATGTGGATTTAGATCAGGTCGTTCAAGTATTGATATGATCTTCTCCGTATAACGTCAACCTCTGTATCTGGCTTTACCTTACATAAATAAGGCCTTCGATCTTGTCAGCCGCAGTGGCCTTTTCAGTCTTCAACGAATAGACTGCCCACCTAAGCTATTGAGTCTTATCAAGTCCTTTCACACAGATATGAAAGCAACTGTCTGCTTTGATGGTGCTACACCTGAACCCTTCAATATTCTCAGTGGGGTCAAACAAGGATGCATGCTCACCCCTACACTCTTTGGCATCTTCTCTCTCCTTCTGCACCATGCTTTTGACTTTTCCCCTGATGGTGTCTTCATCCACACCAGACAATTATCCGGACTCAGGGCTAAATCCAAAGTAACATGTGTCCTCATCAGAGAAATGCTGCTTGTTGATGATGCTGCCCTAGCAAGTCATACTCATGATCGTCTACAACGCCTTATGGACCGCTTCTCTCATGCTTGAAAAGAGTTTGTTCTCACAATCAGCATTAAAAAAAAAAAAAAAGACAGATCATGGCTCAGAACACTCCAATTCCACCCTCAATCTCTATCAATGGCTTACGGTAGGCTAATGTTAATAGCTTCCGATACTTGTGCTCTATCATCTCAGACAGCCTGTCTCTGGAAACAGAGATCAAGGCTCGTATCGGGAACGCCACAGGAGTGATGTCCAAACTCACTATGAGAGTCTAGGAGAACAAAAACCTGACCATTACCACAAAGCTGAAAGTGTATCAGGCATGTGTTCTCAGCGCACTCCACTATGGCAGTGAAACATGGTCAACCTACGCAAGACAAGAGGCAAAGCTGAACGCGTACCACATGGAGGTGCCTACGTCGAATATTAGGCATCACATGGAAAGATAAGCTCACTCTTTAGCCATCACAGATGCGGCTCCAGTTCCACCTCATCACGGCGCAACCCATCGTCTTCTTAGACGAATAGAGGCCAATAGTTGCGTGTGTGAGAGAGAGAGAGCGAGAGAGAGAGAGAGGGAGATGCGGTGTATGTGTGAGCGAGAGAGAGAGAGCAAGAGAGTTGCAGTGTGTGTGAGAGAGACAGAGAGAGATAGAGAGTTGCAGTGTGTGAGAGAGAGTGAGAGCAGTGTGAGTGCGCATATGTATGAGAGAGTTGCGTGTGTGTGTGTGTGCGAGAGCGAGATGTACAGTCATCCCTTGCCACTTCGAGATTTGAGCATCGCGGTCTTGGTACATCGCGTTATTTAAAAAAATGAAATTAAAAAAAATTCATAAAAAAATTCAAAATTCGCGCTGAAACTCGCATGTAAGCAAGCGGAAGGCAGGGACCCAAGGCAGGCTGCGTCCATTGTTTCCAAACGACAGACTGAAGTGCCCCTCCTCCCTAGTTCAGGCAGGGACCGCCCACTCAACTCAATCTCGCAAGCTGATTGGCTTAGACACGTGACGCTGTTGCCTCGCAGATTCCCACGGGATTTTGTGACTGTGATCTGATAGTGTTTGTGAGCGTCCTGCACCGCGGAGAAGAGCTATTGTTAGAGGTGAGTACAGCACTTTAAGTATTTATATATAAATTCTATTTAAATATTAACACATTAAAGTATTTACATATGCATATAACTGTAACGTTTAATATACACTTCTTGTATTGTATAGACGCGAAAACATATAGAAATGAGACAACATGGTAGAAATGACAGGGGCATTCCTACTTCGAGGTTTTGAGAATATCGCGGCCAGGTCTGGTCTACATTATCCGCGATATTCAAGGGATGACTGTAATGTGTGTGAGAGAGAGAGTTGCGCTGTGTGTGTGAGAGAGAGAGAGAGTTGCGGTGTGTGTGTGAGAGAGAGAGAGAGTTGCGCTGTGTGTGAGAGAGAGAGAGTTGCGCTGTGTGTGTGTGTGTGTGTGTGTGTGTGTGTGTGTGTGTGTGTGTGTGTGTGTGTGAGAGAGTTGCGCTGTGTGTGTGTGTGAGAGAGAGAGTTGCGCTGTGTGTGTGTGTGTGTGTGTGTGTGTGTGTGTGTGAGAGAGAGAGTTGCGCTGTGTGTGTGTGTGAGAGAGAGAGTTGCGCTGTGTGTGTGTGTGTGTGTGTGTGTGTGTGTGTGTGAGAGAGAGAGTTGCGCTGTGTGTGTGTGTGTGTGTGTGTGTGTGTGTGAGAGAGAGAGAGTTGCGCTGTGTGTGTGTGTGTGAGAGAGAGTTGCGCTGTGTGTGTGTGTGTGTGTGTGTGTGTGTGTGTGTGTGTGAGAGAGAGAGAGTTGCGCTGTGTGTGTGTGTGTGTGTGTGTGTGTGTGTGTGTGTGTGTGTGTGTGTGTGAGAGAGAGAGAGTTGCGCTGTGTGTGTGAGAGAGAGAGTTGCGCTGTGTGTGTGTGAGAGAGAGAGGTGCGGTGTGTGTGTGTGAGAGAGAGAGAGTTGCGCTGTGTGTGTGAGAGAGAGAGAGAGAGAGCTACAATGTGTGTGAGAGGGAGTGTCAGTGTCTGTGTGTGAGAGAGAGAGAGAGAGAGAGAGAAACAGAGAGAGATGTGGTGTGTGTTTGTGTGAAAGCGAGACAGAGATGTGGATGTGTGAAAGAGCGAGATGCTGGGTGTGTCTGTGTGAGAGATAGAGGGAGAGAGACAGAGGTGGTGTGTGTGTGTGTGAGAGAGAAAGAGGGAGAGGTGTGTATGTGTGAAAGAGAGAGAGAGAGAGAGAGAGAGAGAGAGAGAGAGAGATGTAATGTGTGTGAGAGGGAGTTGCAGTGTGTGTGTGTGTTTGTGTGAGAGAGAACGAGAGTTGTGGTGTGAGAAAGAGTTGCACTGTGTGTGAGACTTGCTGCGTGTGTGTGAGGCAGAGAGAGTTGCACTGTGTGTGTGTGAGAGATGCGATGTGCGTGTGAGAGAGAACTGTAGTGTGAGAGAGGGAGTTGCAGTGTGTGGGTATGATGGAGTTACTATATGTGGGTGTGAGAGTGATGCAGTGTGTGTGTGTGTGAGTGAGAGAGAGAGAGAGAGAGAGAGAGAGAGAGAGAGAGATGCAATGTGTGTGTGTGTGAGAGATAGAGAGAGTCGTGGTGTGTGTGTGTGTGAGAGAGGGTTGCGGGATGTGTCTGTGTGCGAGAGAGAGAAAGGGAGAGATATGTATGTGTGAGAGGGAGTTGCAGTGTGTGTGAGAGAGGGAATTGCGGTGTGTGTGTGTGTGAGAAAGAGAGAGAAAGAGAGCGCAAGAGAGAGTTGTGGGGTGTGTGTGTCTGTGTGTGTGTGTGTGTGTGTGTGTGAGAGAGAGAGACAGAGGGTTGTGCGTGTGTGTGAGCATGTGAGAGAGACAGAGAAAGAGAGAGTTGCAGTGTGTGTGTGAGAGTTACGGTGTTTGTGAGAGAGAGAGAGACAGAGAGATGTAATGTGTGTGAGAGGGAATTGCAGTGTGTGTGTGTGTGTGAGAGAGAGCAAGAGAGGGAGAGAGTTGTGGTGTGAGAAAGAGAAATGCACTGTGTGTGAGACTTTCTGCGCGTGTGTGAAGCAGAGAGAGTTGCACTGTGTGTGTGTGTGTGTGTGTGTGTGTGTGTGTGTGTGTGTGTGTGTGTGTGTGTGTGTGTGTGTGTGTGTGAGAGAGATCACGATGTGCGTGTGAGAGAGAATTGTAGTGTGAGAGAGGGAGTTGCAGTGTGTGGGTATGATAGAGTTACTGTATGTGGGTGTGAGAGAGATGCAATGTGTGTGTGAGAGAGAGAGAGACAGTTGCGGGGTGTGTCTGTGTAAGAGAGAGTTGTGTGGTGTGTGTGTGTGAGAGAGAGAGAGAGAGATGCGTGTGTTTGTGTATGTGAGCGTGTGAGAGAGACAGAGAGAGAGTTGAAGTGTGTGTGTGAGAGAGAGTGAGAGATTTACGGTGTTTGTGTAAAAGAGAGAGAGAGTTCTGGGGTGTGTGTGTGTGTGTGTGTGTGTGTGTGTGTGTGTGTGTGTGTGTGAGAGAGAAAGTTGCGGTGTGTGAGAGAGTTTTGCAGTGTGTGTGTGTGTGTGCACGTTTGTGAGAGTAGCGGTGTGTGTATGTGTGTGTGTGAGAGAGATGCAGTGTGAGAGAGAGAGAGAAAGAAAAGGAAGAGATGTGTGTGTGTGTGTGTGTGTGTGTGTGTGTGTGTGTGTGTGTGTGTGTGTGTGTGAGAGAGAGAAAGAGAGACAGAGAGAGATTTGGTGTGTGAGAGAGAAAATGTCAAGGTGTGTGAGAGGGTGTCTGTGAGTGTATGTGTGTAAGAGAGAGAGTTTGTGAGAGTTTTGAAGTGTGTGTGTCTGTGTGCGCACACATGTGTGAGAGAGAGTAGCGGTGTGTGTGTGTGCATGATAGAGAGAGAGAATTGCGTGTGTGTGAGAGAGAGGTGTGTGTGTGTGAGAGAGAGAAAGAAACAAAG
>CM045746.1:697500-700000 GCA_024760905.1 Plotosus lineatus | reverse complement strand
TGAACCTAGGACTGAGAGTAGGGACTTTGAATGTTGGAACTATGCAAGGAAAAGATAGGGAGCTGGCTGACATGATGCAGAGGAGGAAGGTGGACATACTGTGTGTTCAGGAGACCAGGTGGAAAGGTAGAAAGGCTAGAAGCTTAGGAGCAGGGTTTAAACTGTTTTATCATGGTGTGGATGGGAAGAGAAATGGAGTAGGAGTCATCTTGAAGGAGGGGTTTGTCAGGAATGTTCTAGACGTGAAAAGAGTGTCAGACAGAGTGATGAGTCTCAAGTTAGAAATTGAAGGCGTGATGGTCAATGTTGTTAGTGCTTATGCCCCACAGGCAGGATGTAAGCTAGAAGAGAAGGAGAGATTCTGGAGTGATTTAGATGAAGTGATGCAGAATACCCCCAGAGGTGAAAGAGTGGTCATTGGAGCAGACTTCAATGGACATGTTGGTGCAGACAACAGAGGGGACGAGGAAGTGATGGGCAGGTTTGGTATCCAGGACAGGAACACAGAAGGACAGATGTTGATCGATTTTGCAAAAAGGATGGAAATGGCTGTGGTGAATACTTTCTTCAAGAAGAAACAGAAGCATAGGGTGACTTATGAAAGCGGAGGTAAGAGCACACAGGTAGACTACATCTTGTGTAGGGGATGTAATTTGAAGGAAGTCAGTGACTGCAAAGTAGTAGTGGGTGAGAGTGTTGCCAAACAGCATAGGATGGTGGTGTGCAGGATGACACTGATGGTGAGAAAAGTGAAAAAGGCAAAGGCAAAGCAGAAGACAAAGTGGTGGAAGCTGAAAAAGGAAGAGTGTCGTGTTGTCTTCAAGGAGGAGTTGAAACAGGCTTTGGGTGGTCAGGAAGTGCTTCCAGAGGACTGGACAACCACAGCCAATGTGATCAGGGAGACCGGTAGGAGAGTACTTGGTGTCCTCTGGAAGGAAAGTAGATAAGGAAACTTGGTGGTGGAATGAGGAAGTGCAGGAGTGTGTACAAAAGAAGAGGTTAGCCAAAAAGAAGTGGGACATTGACAGGACCGAAGAGAGTAAACAGGAGTACAGGGAGACACAGCGTAAGGCGAAGGTAGCAGTGTCAAAGGCCAAACAGAGGGCGTATGATGACTTGTATGATAGGTTGAACAGTCAGGAGGGAGAAAATGATCTATACAGGTTAGCACAGCAGAGAAATAGAGATGGGAAAGACATGCAGCAAGTTAGAGTGATAAAGGACAGAGAGGGAAATGTATTGACTGATGACAGAAGTGTGCTGGGAAGATGGAAAGAGTACTTTGAAGAGCTGATGAACGAAGAAAATGAGAGAGAAAAAAGAGTAGAAGGGGTGACCGTTGAGGAGCAGGAAGTAGCAAAGATTAGTAAGGGAGAAGTGAGGAGGGCATTGAAGAGGATGAACAGTGGAAAGGCAGTTGGCCCTGATGACATACCAGTTGAGGTATGGAAGTGTCTAGGCGAGGTAGCAGTAGATTTTCTGACAAGAATATTCAACAAGGTCTTAGAAAGTGAGCAGATGCCAGAGGAATGGAGGAGAAGTGTGCTTGTGCCCATCTTTAAGAACAAGGGAGATGTACAGAGTTGTGGCAACTACAGAGGGATAAAGTTGATGAGCCATACAATGAAGCTATGGGAAAGAATAGTGGAAGCAAGACTAAGGGCAGAGGTCAGCATTTGTGAACAACAGTTTGGTTTCATGCCAAGAAAGAGCACCACAGATGCAGTGTTTGCTTTGAGGATGTTAATAGAGAAGTACAGAGAAGGTCAGAGGGAGCCGCATTGTGCCTTTGTGGATCTGGAGAAAGCATATGACAGGGTGCCAAGAGAAGAACTGTGGTATTGTATGAGGAAGTCTGGAGTGACAGAGAAGTATGTTAGAGTGGTGCAGGACATGTATGAGAGATGTAAGACAGTGGTGAGGTGTGCTGTTGGTGTGACAGAAGAGTTCAAGGTGGAGGTGGGACTGCATCAAGGGTCAGCTCTCAGCCCCTTCTTGTTTGCTATGGTGATGGACAGGCTAACAGGCGAGGTTAGACAAGAATCTCCATGGACTATGATGTTTGCAGATGACATCGTGATCTGTAGTGAGAGCAGAGACCAAGTGGAGGAAAATCTAGAGAGGTGGAGGTATGCCCTGGAAAGGAGGGGATTGAAGGTTAGTCTTAGTAAGACAGAATACATGTGTGTGAACGACAAGGACCCAAGAGGAACTTTGAGGTTACAGGGGGCAGAGATAAAGAAGGTGGAGGATTTTAAGTACTTAGGCTCAACAATCCAGAGCAATGGAGAGTGTGGAAAAGAGGTGAAGAAGCGCGTGCAGGCAGGTTGGAATGGATGGAGAAAAGTGTCCGGAGTGATGTGTGATAGGAGAGTATCGGCAAGAATGAAGGGAAAAGTGTACAAGACGGTGATGAGGCCAGCAATGTTGTATGGTTTAGAGACAGTGGCCCTGGGGAAAAGACAGGAGTCAGAGTTGGAGGTAGCAGAGATGAAAATGT